>CM058096.1:46766043-46768543 GCA_030247045.1 Colobus guereza
ATGGACAGAAAGACAGACAGGCAGACGGACAGGCAGACAGAAAGACAGACAGACGGACAGAAAGACAGAAGGACAAACAGACAGACAGAAAGACAGACGGACAGAAAGACAGACAGACAGACAGACGGAAGAAAGACAGACAGACGGACAGAAAGACAGACAGACAGAAAAAAGAAAGACAGACAGACAGAAAGACAGACAGACGGACAGAAAGACAGACAGAAAGCCAGACAGACGGACAGAAAGACAGACAGACGGACAGACAGACGGACAGAAAGACAGACAGACAGAAAGACAGACAGAAAGAAAGAAAGAAAGAAAGAAAGAAAGAAAGAAAGAAAGACAGACAGAAAGACAGAAACACAGAAAGACAGAAGGAAACACAGAAAGACAGACAGAAAGACATACAGAAAGACGGACAGTAAGACAGACAGACAGACGGACAGTAAGACAGACAGAAAGACAGACAGACGGACAGAAAGACAGACAGAAAGAAAGACAGAAAGACAGACAGATGGACAGTAAGACAGACAGAAAGACAGACGGACAGAAAGACAGAAAGACAGACAGACAGAAAGACAGACGGACAGAAAGACAGACAGACAGAAAGACAGAAAGACAGAGGACAGAAAGACAGACAAACGGAAAGGAAGACAGACAGGCAGATGGACAGAAAGACAGACAGAAGGACAGACAGAAAGACAGACAGAAAGACAGACGGACAGAAAGACAGACAGATGGACAGAAAGACAGAAAGATAGAAAGACAGACAGACAGACGGACAGAAAGACAGAAAGACAGAAAGACACATAGACAGACGGAGGGACAGAAAGACAGACAGACGGACAGAAAGACAGACAGACAGACACAAAGACAGACAGAAAAACAGACAGAAAGACAGACAGAAAGAAAGACAGACAGACAGAAAGACAGACAGACGGACAGAAAGACAGAAAGAAGGACGGACAGACAGAAAGACAGACAGACGGACAGAAAGACAGACAGGCAGAAAGAAAGACAGAAAGACAGACAGACGAACAGGCAGACAGAAAGACAGACAGACGGAGAGAAAGACAGAAGGACAAACAGACAGACAGAAAGACAGATGGACAGAAAAACAGACAGACAGACAGAAAGAAAGACAGACAGACGGACAGAAAGACAGACAGACAGAAAGACAGAAAGACAGACAGACAGAAAGCCAGACAGACAGACGGACAGAAAGACAGACAGAAAGACAGACAGATGGACAGAAAGACAGACAGACAGACGGACAGAAAGACAGAAAGACAGACAGACAGACGGACAGAAAGACAGACAGACGGACAGAAAGACAGACAGAAAGAAAGAAAGAAAGAAAGAAAGAAACACAGAAAGACAGAAGGAAACACAGACAGAAAGACAGACAGAAAGACATACAGAAAGACGGACAGTAAGACAGACAGACGGACAGTAAGACAGACAGAAAGACAGACAGACGGACAGAAAGACAGACAGAAAGACAGACAGAAGGACAGTAAGACAGACAGAAAAACAGACGGACAGAAAGACAGACAGACAGAAAGACAGACAGACGGACAGTAAGACAGACAGAAAGACAGAAGGACAGACAGACGGACAGAAAGACAGACGGACAGAAAGACAGACAGAAAGACAGACAGACGGACAGAAAGACAGAAAGACAGACCGACAGACAGAAAGAAAGACAGAAAGAAAGACAGAGAGACGGACAGAAAGACAGAAAGACAGACAGAAAGACAGACGGACAGAAAGACAGACGGACAGAAAGACAGACAGAACGACAGACGGACAGAAAAACAGACAGAAAGACAGACAGAAAGAAAGACAGAAAGACAGACAGAAAGACAGACAGAAAGACAGACAGACGGACAGAAAGACAGACAGACAGACGGACAGAAAGACAGAGAGACAGAGAGACAGAAAGACAGACAGACGGACAGAAAGACAGACAGATGGACAGAAAGAAAGAAAGACAGAAAGACAGACAGACAGAGAGACAGACTGAAAGAAATACAGAAAGACAGAAAGAAAGAGACAAAAAGACAGACAGACAGACAGAAAGACAGACAGACAGAAAGACAGACAGAAAGACAGACAGACAGAAAGACAGACAGGCAGAAAGAAAGAAACACAGAAAGACAGAAAGACAGAAAGACAGAAAGACAGACAGAAAGACAGACAGAAAGATAGAAAGACAGACAGAAAGACAGACAGAAAGACAGACGGACAGAAAGACAGACAGAAGACAGACAGACAGACAGAAAGACAGACAGACAGAAAGACAGACAGATGGACAGAAAGACAGACAGACAGACAGACACAGACAGACAGAAAGACAGACAGAGACAGAAAGACAGAAAGAAGACAGAAAGACAGAAGACAGACAGAGAAAGACAGAGACAGACAGAAGAAAGACAGACAGAAAGAGACAGAAAGACAGACAGACAGAAAGAAAGAAAGACAGACAGAAAGACAGACA